>JACXGK010000053.1:0-28375 GCA_016801125.1 Novumbra hubbsi
TGAACAGTTGGGCGACTACGGCATCCAACCTGCCCCGCTTCCTCTCGTCATTATCCGAGTCAGTGTCGCTGCTGTTGCCACGCAGTTCAGAGATTATTCCTGCCTTCGTGAAAGCTCGGATCACAGTTGAGACTGATTTATCCATATATGGATCCATATATAAGGCGCTCCGGATTATAAGGCGCACTGTCGTTTTTTTAGAAAATTAAAGGGTTTTAAGTGCGCCTTATAGTGCGGAAAATACGGTAATACTAATCTTGTCATCATGGTACCTGTAAGTGGATGGGATATAATAGGCAGCAAGTGAAAATGTGGTCCTCAAAGTTGATGTGTTAGAAGCAGGAAAAACATGGGCCAAATTGTGAAGCAAAAACAACTGGGTCAGAGCATCTCCAAAACTGCAACTCTTTGTGGGGTGTTCTCTGCCTGCAGTAGTCAGTACCTATGAAAAGGAGTGAGGGTCATCAGGATCAGAATCAGCTTTATTACCAAATACATTTACACAAACAAGGAATTTGAAAAACAGAGTAAGTAGTATGAGGTAAAAAAAAAAAAAATTACAGTAAATATAAAATGTGCAAACATTTACTTAATAGGTGGAAAAGTGCAATGTACAGGAAGGAAGTCCAGAGAAGTGCATTCATGTAATGCATTATGTAGAATTTAAGTTATGAGTTTAAGTTCTGAAGCAGAGACTGTCAGTGTCAGTGGGGGTCGCCTGGCACTGTTGATGAGGCCAGCAGCCAATAGGAAAAAGCTGTTCTTGTGGCGTGAGGTGTTGGTCCTTATAGACCTTAGCCTCCTGCCAGATGGGAGTGGCTGAAACAGTTTGTGTCCAGGGTGCGAGGGGTCAGTCGCAATTTTTCCAGCGTGCCTCAGGGTTCTGGTGGTGTACAGGTCCTTGAGGGATGGTAAATTGCGACCAATCACCTTCTCTGCAGATCAAATGATACGCTGCAGTCTGCTCTTGTCCTTGGCAGTAGCAGCAGCCGTCCAGATGGTGATGGAGGAGGTGAGGATGGACTCAATGATGGCTGTGTACATCTTCTGCTGTTCTGTCTGCACCAGTTCACCAGGTAGTCAATCTCCCACTTATAGGCGTATCCCCACCAGAGATGAGCCCAATGAGGGTGGTATCAGCCGCTTCAGGAGCTTGACGGATTGAAAACTGGAGGTGCAGCAGTTTTGAGGGGATCCGGTGCTGATAGACCGGGGATCGGAGACATGTTTCCCAGCTTCACGCGCTGCCTCCTGTCAGACAGGAAGTCAGTGATCCACCTGCACGTGGATTCAGGCACTTGCAGCTGGGAGAGCTTGTCCTGCATCAGAGCTGGAATTATTGTTTTAAAGGCAGAGCTGAAGTCCACAAACAGGATCCTGGCATAGATTTCTGAGGAGTCCGGGTGCTGGAGGATAAAGTGGAGGGCCATGTTAATTGCATCATCTACAGACCTGTTGGCTATGTAGGCAAACTGCAGGGGGTCCAGGAGAGGGTCGGTGATGGCTTTGAAGTGAGACAGCACAAGGCGCTCAAATGACTTCAGAGATCAGGGCGACAGGTCTGTTGTCGTTAAGTCCTGTGATCCTTGGTTTCTTGGGGATGGGGATGATGGTGGAGTTCTTGAAGCAGGCTGGCACGTGGCATGTCTCCAGTGAGGTGTTAAAGATGTCTGTGAACACCAGCAGACTATTGTGGTGGGAGGGGAGGGTGCCACTGGGATGGGCAGTTTGGGACTGCCCCATACTCATGCTGAGGTGGGGGAGGTGGGCTGGAGCTGGGGGATGGCGGCACAGGAGATGGTGTCAGGTCTGTCCCATTGTCTTTCAAAATGACAGTAGAACTTGTTCAGGTCATTGGCCAGGTGAGAGTTGTTGATGGAATGGCAGGATTTAGGCTTGTAGTTGTTGATCTGTTTAAGGCCCCTGCTGACAGAAACAAAGTCGTTAGCTGAGCATTGTTGTTGTAATCTCTCAGAGTACAGGCATTTAGCATTTCTCACCTCCTTACTAAAACTGTACTTTGACTCTTTAAAACTGGCCTTATCCCCAGTCTTGAACGCCTCCTGCTTTTGAGTTTAGCTGTGAACCAGGGTTTGTCATTGTTATAACCCACCCTGGTGAGTTATGGGCGGCCAAGGCTCATTGATGCACATGGGGAGTGAAGGCTGTCGTATATTGTCTTTTCTTTTACATCACATGGATGGCCGGGGGTGTGTATGTCACTTACCTGAAGAACACATGGCACCAGTATGCACTATGGGATGAAGGCCATCCAGTAGTTGCAGTGTGATGCTTTGGGCAATGTTCTGCTGGGAAAACGTAGGTCCAGCCATTCATGTGGAGGTTACTTTGACACAAAACACCTACCAAAACAATGTTGCAGACCACGTACACCCATTCATGGAAACAGTATTTTCTGATGGCATTGGCCTCTTTGAGATAATGTGCTGTGCCACAAAGCAAAAATGGTTCTGGGTGTTGACTTGGCCTCCAAATTCCCTAGATCTCAATCCTATCGAGCATCTGTGGGATGTGCTGGACAAACAAGTCCAGTCAATGGAGGCCCCATCTCACAACTTGCCGGACTTGGATCTGCTGCTAACTTCTTGGTGCCAGATACCACACCACACCTTCAAGTGACCCCAAAACTTTGAATAGTAGTGTATATATGCTGTTTATATAATAGTTGTGTCTTTCGAGGCTTTCGTAAAAAAATCCTTCTTTTGCAGATATCACAGCCTTGCAGACCTTTGGCATTCTAGTTGTCCATATGTTGAGGTAATCTGAAGAGATTTCACCACATGATTTCTGAAGCACTTCCCACAAGTTGTATTTGCTTGATAGGCATTTCTTATCTGCCATACCATCCAGGTATCCGGGGATGTACCTATACAATATAACGAATATATTTGACAGACGCATTTGTATAAATTATATATAGAAGATATTAGTATTACCGTAGGTCAAGTAACGTTTGAGTAAATAATATAGAATCGCCATATGTTGGATTTGAATTTGCAGAGATGTTTCCAACCACCCACCATCCTTTAAGGAGAATCCCCACTATTAACACCCTCCAAAATCGGTTGACGCAAGTTGCGTCAAAAACATTGTGAGTTTTACATTTCTATTCATATCTCCAGGATGCTTAAAGATGTAAGCCTACGATTTTTTCCGTGTTGTAGGGGACAGTCAGCTGCAAAGAATGACATGAATGACGGATGTGTATTTCCGTAAATGAAAAGCCTTCCAAATCTCGACCAATAAAATACAAAAAAAGAAAAAGAAAATTGCACTTGTTAAATTTTTATTCATATCTCCGGAAATGTTAAATATAGAAGCCTACAGTTCTTTAAATGTTGTAGGGGAGAGTCTGATGCAAAGAATGACATGTTGTTTGTGTATTTCTGTAAAGCAGAAATAGAAATGATTTTTGGTCATGATCAATCACACTGATATAAGGATACAAAATTGTCAATTTTGGTTGATATTGTAAAATTTTCGGAAGCAATAATGCAGATTACTTGTATATTATGTTATATTTTCAAACAATACATTTTTGTTTGTGGTTCTGAACCCCTGTGGATGTCCATCGCTGATTCTCATTGTTGATGAACATCTACACAGGTGTTACTCTTTCAATTTCGATACAAAAGGAGACAACCACTGAGAAGGTTTGCATTACTATTGTATCTGTATCAGTGGATGGTGTACATACAAATTCTTGTATTTTGGAATTACTCAGTGCAAATGTCTGATTCATTCCAGTAACATATATTGCAGTGAATTGTAAACAGAGATGTGTCCTGGTTTTACACAAGACAACATTGTATAATGCTACCTGTTGTTAGTGTTTTTTAGGTCATCGTTTTGTGGGTGAAAAAGTGTGTTTGTTGTCTGTCGACCTTTGCTAGTGTTCTGGAAGAATGAGTTGATTTGAGACCTGTATGAAGTGATTTGGTAGTTTTAGTGCATTTTGAATGTGAAATGAACTGCTGTGCCGAGCTGACAGTTGGTTTGGAGAACTGTGTGAAGAGTTTTGAAAAAGTGACCTAAGTATTGGGAAATGTGTCCTAGCGACTGTAAAAAACTGTAATAGCATTATATGTATTATACACTTTTCTGATGCTACAGTTTTTTTCCAACTGCTAACACACTAAATTATTTAGTGTGTTAGCACAATTATTGAAACTGACACACAGAGAGCAAAACCTCTTCTCAAGTCTCCAAAAGTCTAAACACATTTTCTGCTTTACACACATATTGCATTCCAAAATGGCACTTTTTAAATGCACTGAAAACAGTTCTCTGCATAAGACACATGTTTGCCATTTCAAAAAACTGCCATTCAAAATGAACCTACATGAGCTAATTGGCCAATACACCTGGACAAACACCTCAATGGTGAATGGTTAGCACTTCAATCAGGATGTAAGCACTATGAAAAGACCACCGGTGAGCACCTTTTTTTACAACAACAATGGAAGACGTTGCAGAGAGAGGAAGAGGAGGAGGGAGGTTGAGAATAAGAGGAAGAGTGAGAGGTAGGGGTAGAGCAGGTAGAGGCGTTCATGGCCAAAGAAGACAAACACTTTCAAATTAAATCAGAGCAACCTTAGTAGATCATGTCATCAACCATGGGCTGACAATGTGTTCTCACATTTATGGACAGACTTCACAACATTCTCATACCACCAGAGCGTATGAATGATGCCGACCATCAAAGAAACCGGTATGTTGTAGTATGGGACAACGTGAGCTTTCATCGTGCAGCCCCAGTCCAAAACTGGTTTGCTGACCACCCAACATTTCTCGTGCAATACCTCCCACCATACTCACCATTTCTGAACCCCATAGAAGAGTTCTTTTCGGCATGGCGGAGGAAGGTATACGACCGAGTGCATGCCATGGCAGCCCTTTGTGCGCATGCCTCTTGTGCAGGCCATGGAAGAGGCATGTGATGAGATTGATGTGTGTGCAATTCAGGGATGGATAAGGCACTCAAGGCGCTTCTTCCCTCGATGTCTGGCAAGGGAAGATATTGCCTGTGATGTTGACGAGGCGTTGTGGCCCGACCCGGCTGTGCGGCTAGATGCTGCCTAATTATTTTTCTTGCCTCTTTTTTTTACTGTAATATATTTTTTCTGAAATTTTCTTTCGCCGTTTACTGTTTTTTGTAAGAATATTTTTGTTCAGTGCCATGTAAATATATCTGCTGTGCATATGTGGCACTGACTTGTTTACTGTAGTGAAACATAAAGTAAAAAAATGTTTCAACAGCATGTGTGTGTATCTGCAAATATTTCTGTGCATGTGAACAATCTGATACATATTTGTAACTTTACAGAGTGGGGTTTATATTTCTGATTAATTAGAGTATTTATTTTATGGACAACAAAATTGTGACATCAAACATTTATATATACATTTAGCAGTACTGTATATAGACATATATATACAGTAACGTTCAAAAGTATATTTTATGTTTTTCAAATAAACTTTGTGTTTTTGAAAGAAAAGCATTCCTCAGCCCAATTTTAAACAAGTTATTGTATTCTCATTTTAAGTGACTGTGGTTGTAGAAAATAACAACATAGAGGACCTTAGTATTGTTGTGTTGGTACTTCCATTTTAGGTCCAGTAGAAAATATTAATATAGCATTGTCAATATATTGAAAAATAACCTCTGTCAAATCTTTGAAAATGAAGGCTTAAGTTAAGCATGTAATTACACGTAGAATAGATCTAGCCAATGCAAAAGTTGACAGTTTGATGTAGGCGTTCAACCAGGGGTTGTATAAAGAAAATGCAAATTGGAGATGTAAATAACATGTATGCTTGATTTCACATTTTATTTGTGCCTTTTACCTTCTAAGGGATGACGAGAACAGATGCATCTGCTTTAAACTACAAGGGCAAATTCTAGTTTCTAAACCCTTCTAACATAGCCAATGGCCAGAACGCTTTTGTAGTTTGTTTGTATCACAGATGAAAGTGACAATTAAGAACAAAATGTGTGAACAGGAAATGAAACAAATATGAAATTACAAAAAAGGGTTTTCCTTCATATATTCTATAAATCCAGTAAATACTATAAAGCAAATATACATTTATTTTTATCTTCTAAGTAAGGAGCAGGCCTTATAACATCAGACGTGCAATTTTCTATCATTTGGAGCCATAGAGCATGACATAGGTCAGTAGTTGCCAAACGTGTGGGCAGTGCCATTATGAGCTTCCACCCTTGGTATCTTTACCCTGTAAGCAGTCTGGAGACAAAGTAGGACAGGAATGCATGTTTTTTTTTTTTTTGTTTCTTTATGATAGCCTTTTTGGCACGAATCCCACCCTCAGACCTACACTAGCATTTGTCACAAATATCATCCAAAAGTATTTGATATGTATTACGGAGCTCAACAAGGGCCCTTAGAGATGAGGGTAATATGACGTGCATACAGTTATACTATTATTCACATGACCATGTCAAATCCCCTTAATGTAATGGTACCAATACAAGCCTTCTTTGTGCATCATGTTCATGTATTGGTATACAAAGACTTTTGTTAAGCCTTAAAATCTTTATCGGATACTTTTGAACAATTTGGCTATGAATTGAAAACAAATATAATACAATTGAAAAATTTGATGGGATTTGTGCCAGAAAAAGAGAAATGCTAGCATTTGTAAACTGTGCCGGCAAACTAAACCAAAACACAAGTTCCCATCAAATATTGTCAATGTAATGGATGTGAAACAGGTCAGTAAGCGCAGTGGTCAGTCCAGATAGCATTTCAACTAGTTATGTCACTCGATCTGAGGCCTTGAAGTAGTTGTTTCCTTTGCTCAGCAACAGATGAACGATCGTAACAACGCTTCACGGGAAACAGTTGTCTAAAGTGATCATTGGTTTGTTGCTTCATGCACCACGTAGTCCAGGCGAATAAGTTACAGCTATAGATTCACTTACTCCCAGGGTAAGGACTCAGATGTGCCATTCTTATGTCAGTTGACAAACCCTTCAATTAGTTTTTCAATTTAATTTACTACATTGCAGCGGCCCTTGAATGGCACTGAGGTAAGATAACTGCCTCTAGGTAACTGCAGATTAGCCATGGGTCCTGTGGAGGTGGTTCAATTGGCTACAAACTGAACTTCTGTGAACCATCACAAGTACATCTTTGTTTAAATAAGCATTCTTCTACCGGGCCAATAGTGTGTCGGCGCAATATCATCGTCCAATGAGCAACTGTCCATGTGCCTGGACAACGTGGAGGAAATATTCATGTGTGCAGCCATATCTGAATATGGGGTGGTAGGACATAAGCCCCTTCTTGGGTTTTACTTTGCTAAAATTAAATAGTAAAAACACTAACAATGTATTCAACTTCCATAGCGCTTTTAATTTAAAACAAAACACAGAGCGCTTGAAAAATATAAAGTAGGTGTGATAATGTTTGGTACAGTGACGATGAGTATCCAAAAAAGGAAACAAGGCACAGGTTCTGATGGAACAGTCTTTTTATTTGTAGCGGTCCCAAAACAAAATGCACGATAACATCGTGAATGTATTTGTCACGGTTGCGTTGGGGTGCAGAACCAAAAGACATTTAGAAAGTAAAGGGTGATTTATTCCAATAAACACAAAAGACAAAGACTACACAAACTGTAAACATCAAAAGTAAAGGTGCTGTATAAACACAGCAAACATAACTAAAACTAACTTACAATAAACGTGTAGTGTATCCGCATGAATTGGAAATAAAACAGACAAACCGTGACTGTTGTTGAGACACAAACAGAACAAACAATCAACCACACCTAAAGCGTGGCTGTAGCCTAGCCTAAGTAGGCTCCCCAATCAGAGTCAACTGAACACAGCTGCTCTGACTGGGGAGCCCACAGCGGCATAGAGAGGGCTAGAGGCCTCTCGAGGTGGCATGCCCTGACTGCGAGCCCCAAAACATAGAGTAGGCTAGGGGCTCCCAGCCAGGACATGACAGTATTATTATTACTTTGACTCAACTTGAGTCTAAATGTATAATGAATAGATTTGATTCAAATGATTGTAGTATCTGACATTTTTTTAAAAAGAATTTAGATTGTATTTGTTACAAATGTTTAGACAAAATGTTGAAATAAAAGTTAGTTCTTTTGCATCAATGATTGTAGATGGGATAGAAATTATGGAAATTGTTTTTGCTTAACTCTAACAGATTACCTCTGGCACTTTAAAGACACATTATAAACTATGCAAACTATGCAAACTCGGCCTCCTTAAGTGCACTTTCAGGCCAGAACCCAAGCCACTTATTATTTTATACAAGCAACACTAACTCTATTTATTAATATGTGGGGTACAGTAGGTCCTCTTACTATTGAGAATGATCAATAAACAAGCTCCCTAGATACATTTGTTATATATATATTTTGTGACAATGGCTCATTCTATAAAACAAAATAATGGATAACGTTTGTTTCTAGTTGTCCAAACTAAATTAAAAAGTATTGTTGAAATTAATACATAATGCAAAATGTAATCAGGTTACAATAATGTATATGCCTTTTTATAAACACAGATTTTTGTTAGCATGTGTTTTTATTGTCCTTTTATCCAATGTTAATGGTTTTCTGTTTATGCATACTTGTTCATATAGACCAGGGGATGGCAAACTTTTTGGCTCGGGGGCCACATCAGGATTATGAAATAAATGGAGGGCCACATTTGTTTTTGTAATTTGCTAATAATAAATGATTTGCACGGCAGAAAAGGGCAAATGTTAAAGCATACAGTACATATGTACAGTAGATCCCTTATAATGTATAAATAGTTTAAATTCTGACTCAGATGTATAAGAATGTGCTGGTGAGTTGTTTTTTAATTCCCCTCAAAAACATTTTATTACCTTCCGCGGGCCAGATGGAACTGCTTCGCGGGCCGCATTTGGCCCTTGGGCCGTAGTTTGCCCACCCCTGGTATAGACAATGTCATGTATTTTTCACGTCTGCCAAAACTTGAACTAAGTGTTCAACAATGTGGTTTTCATAAACATTGAACTTTACCATGTATTTGTATATCTGAGAAACTATTGGATCATTGCATTTTGATCAAATGTTTGTACTCTGGCCTATCATGTTTTGTTTTTAAGATCAAAATAAAAGTGACTTTCTCTGACAACAACAGTACAACAGTCACGCGGCCCTCGGGGTTGCCGCACCATCCTCACGGGTCTCGGTGACCGTGCCCTTGAAAAAGAAATGAACTAATAGCCGCGCATACGCACAGGGCACGTTAGCGGTCGGCACGCTCGGCCCTCGGCTAGCTACACTACTCATGGCCAGGTGCTGTAGCAGCTCTTTGCGCATTCGGAAACGCCTGATTCCGAAGAGGACGTGGCCTAGCAATGGCAGGTGTAGGCGATACATATGCAGATGTTGCGCTTGCGCGTATTGTGCCGACTGCGCGGCGTCCGTGTTTGGGCAGGATGGGTCCGAGTGACCCGAGGGCCCGGGGGGCGGATTGCGAGCCCAGGACAGGGTTAAAGAAAAAACTATTGAGCATCAAAACCCTAGGGAAGCACCTAGGGAAACAAAAGTTTCCTAACTCTCAACAGTACAGAGTGTAGTACTGTAAAACACAACAGCGACAATAACACACACGGAGACAAGACACTCAGGGGTTTAAATACCCAGCTGATTGGGGACAGCTGCAGGGAATCAGGGAAGGGTGCCTACACAGGACATGGGAAACAGGACAAACATACACAATGGCACTAGAAGGCCAGCGACGTCGAACGCTGCAGAGTCACACGCCCGGAAGTAGGCCCACCACCAGGAGGCGACGTGACAGTCTGTCTGATTCAGGATTCAGGTCTGTCTGAAAATGGACCCCATACTACACCATATTTGTATTTGCTCTGTCTGAGGTAATTCACTGGAATGTACTTGAATGCAGTCCAGCCTTACACCAAGCGCATCACCACTACGGTCCTTCTAAAGGTTTCACATGGAAGCTAATTAGGGATGGTGTTTTGTTAACATGTCACAGATGTCAGTCCTTGATCAAGGCCAACTATTCTAAAGGAAAAACCCTTTGTAATACCAATATGGTGTCTGTGTTTATCTTTGAGACAGATTAACTATAACTAATACTATAAGTATTATTTTATGCTGCAGGCGCTATAGCTGAGGTGATTCCATGTAGCTTCCTGGGGAAGCTGGTTCCACCATTGGGGAACCAGGGTAGGGAATAACTTTGTCTAGGTTAAGCAGGACCTGCCCTCCTGTAGAGGTGAGAAGGCCAAGAGACCAGAGGTGGCAGAACAAAGTGCTCGGGTAGTGAAGAGCCACAAAGCAATCAGGGAGGGTTGAGCCATCCGGGAGAAAATGTCGACAGGCAGAATAGGGAGACAAATGAGAGAAGGACTTAACAGGTGTGAGAGATGAAAGGACAGAAGAAGAGAGAGCAGTAGAGAAGAAATAAGAAAGATTTAGACGGTGCATAGTGGCCGAGTGGGTAGGGTTGGAGGAGAGAGGAAGAGTGAAGGAGACAAAGTAGTGATCAGAGACCTGAAGGGCGCTTTTAGCGCAATTTATCTGACAGACAGTACCTAGTAAAGATGAATTGAAGTGCGTCGCCTGCCTTGTGTGGGAACGGGACTGGGAACGGGTAAGGTTAAAAGACAAAAGGAGTGGAAAGAAATGAAAAGAAGCCATGGGCCGGGAGGTTGAAGAGTGTGTTTATTATTTTATCAAAGTGTCAGGATCATTGAGGATGCTTACCAAGGCATTTGGTGCATGATAGATGACAACTATATTAGGCTTTCAAACATGGTATTTGAAAAAGACATGGAAAGAACCAGGTTAAACAAATATCCTGAAGAAATATGAAGACAGTGGGCAAGTTACAGATACAGAAAACACATTCTGGTACCAGCAATTGGTACCAGAATACACATACCCACCGCGAGAAGTATCTTTGACTGATCAGCATAAACATTGTCTCTCTGCTTGATAATGACCCCAAACACTCCTTTAAGATCATTAGGACCAAATTGGAGCTGGTTCACACTTGATTTACACTGTTCAATTGGCAATCTCAGAGCTCAGATTTAAACAATGCTCATGCTGTGTGGAAATAGTTGGACATGGAAAGAACAAAACATTGTCTAAGTCAAAACAGGAGGTATGGCAAATCATGCAAGAAGTTAAGGAGAATTGCCAACAGAACAAGTACAAAGATAATCTTGCAACTTGACAACAAGAAAGAACATAGTTATACCCACTTCGACAAACTTAGTTCCTGACTATGAAAGGGATACCAACAGACCACCAACCACACAGTCATTGATGACTTCCTAACTGAGGTGATACCATGCTCTTCCAATCCTGGCACAGATTATCAAAACAATGCTATGTGACACCAATGGCCAGATTGGAAGGATTACAACTAAACTATGTCCAGGGCATTCTCTTCCCTAAGATTACTTAATCACGGAGACAAATAGGCTCATATTTGAAAAGCAAATGAGTGTTGTAAAGAATAATACCAGAAGGAGTAATACTGTACGTTTTGCTTCTTTTTTTCCTAAATAGCAATAGGAAGAAGAAGAGCACTTGTAAACATATTGTAAACCATACAGGTAACATGACAAAACAGTTTACAAATATTTTATTATTTATAATTTAGTTTATTATTTTACCATTTCTTCTTTGAATTTTTTTACATCTAACCTTTTACCCTTTTTGACCTTATCTTAACTTTCAATCAGGAGGTAAGCTAACAACAGTAGTTTTGATCAAAAAGTTAATTCACATTTGCCAAAAAGCACTTGAAAGCACCTGTATTTTTTAAGGTACTTTCTAGCACAGTAGGTAGAACAAGGCTCTGTGAACTCCAGGGTTCTGGGTTTGTTTCCCATGCGGGTCCAGTATGAAAAGAAGTAAATAGTTGGATGAGAGTGTTAGGGTTAGGGTTGCTAAGATACTTAAATTAGTCGTAGTAGTATTCCTAATGCTTAACCTACATTTACAGAAAGGATTTAGTATTGACAACACGCTGGATGATTGATGATTTTGGTATTTATTCCACCAAAGCTGTATATTCATTTAGGGATATTTATGATTTGGCTGTACGACACTACTATTGATTGACACAGTTAGGTTCAGCAAAAACCAAACACTGCTTTCTGCTGTACTGACGCTGTGTCAAAAGTCAAAGGTAGTGCAATGTTTTGAAATCTTGTTTTGCCTCAGGTCCTGGACTGCCTGCCTTCACTGAAGGAGCAATGGATTCTGCTCTCTCTTCTCTGTATCAGATAAATCTAAAGGATAATGTCAACCCATTCATTTGTGAGCTAAAGCTTAGCCATAATTGGTTGACACCGATTTTTTGGGACAACAACCCAAAACATACAAGTAATTCAAAATGACAATGGCTGAAATGCAATTAATGAAAATCTTTGGGACATGGTAAAAAAAATACTAATAGTTTTTGGATAAATCAGTTCTTTAGGGAAGAGTGAAAAAAAATTATTTCTTGGTCATGTTGGAGACAGACTAATAACCAGCAAGTTTACTTTCTCATCCATATCCTAAAAATGTATCTTAAATGTAAATAAGATACTCAGATTCACAGAACAGGGGAAATTAAGATACATACAGGTATTAAGGATTAAGTATGATGATTTGGATTCCCAAAAGGCGGTTTGTTTAATTTGCTTAAAAATCAACCTAGAACTATGAAATAAACATAAAAGGTTAAACATAAAGCCACAAAATATATACAATTATGTTATGACTGTGATAAGCACTTCTTAGTGGGATTCTACCTTCTCTACTTATCAAGGGTGAGACAAAACAAGTGTTCTGTTATTATTTGGGTTTTTGTAGCCAAACATATTTAAAATATTCTATGTAATGTACCCCATTAAAATACATCTGTATAGTGGGTACTGATAAGGGGCTTGTCAAGTTGGTGTTTACACATATCCTTTAGTTCCAGCCCACTACCCATGGGCTTTGCTGGATTTTGTCGAAAAAGACACATTTCCCACTCTGTCCTAAATTGGAAAAGGCCCCACTTGTCTTGGCTCCTGTACATAAAAGACGATCCTCCGACCTTCTCCTCCGTCATGTTACAAAGAAACAAGAAGAGGAGGCAAAGAATCAAGAAAGATATTTTACTGTGCTACTCCCCAAAGTCTCCCAAAATAAATAGTCCAACTCTGCCCAGCTGGTTTCAGCTAGCTAGCCTATTAAATGTCCAGCAGCCCTGACGTGGACACACGGGTGGTTTTGGCCTGGGGCAGAATAACTGATGGGGAGGAAAAGAAAAGCTCTCAATGTAAATCTCCATGAAATGGATCTGCAGGGCCGATGACAATTCATTTTCCCTCAGAATACCTCAGAGAGTCCCGGAATCATGCGGCTAAAGAAAATATTAACCAAGAATGAGTTGACCTAGACCTTCACACTTTTAAAATGACATGTCTGCCAATGGGAAAGAGAGATTGTCATTTGAAACGTACAGGAAATATGTACAAGGAAATCTGATGTATGATACGGTGAATATAATATTTTACTGGATTTGGGTTGCAATTAGAGGGTGTATTACAAGAATTTCTTTATTTTATTTCAAAAATATTGCATCATTTAACACACCCGTTGAATTATTTAGGTACTTAAAATTTTCAAAGGCATTTGAATCTCATTCCAAATGTAGAAAATAAAAAAACATCATAGTTTGCCAAATTAGATCATTAAACAACCCCTTTGCAAACCTTTTTTAAACCCTACTTTGTTTTTGGCTACTGTCCATATATCACCACTATTGGGGTTTGTGCAAAAAAGGGTTCACACAGCGAGACATATGGCTAGATGAATTCCATTGACTCCCTATTATGCCAGACTGGATCTCCATCACAACATTGCCTTACACGGCACATTGTCTCTTGGCTTTGTTTTGAGTAGGCTATTTCTTAAAAGGCTGAAACTCTTCTTATCCTCTCTCTCTCTCACCTCGTTTCCCTATAATACCTCTCGCTCTCAATATACCCTTGCTTGCCCCATCTATCCCCGTATGCAGGTCTCTTTCTACTATATGCTTTCTTGGATTTGTATCCCTTTGCTTCTCTCTTTTTTTCTTCCCCTCTGTCCGTCCACTCTTCCCCCTCTGCCTATGCGTCTCTTTTCCATCTCGTTCTTTTTATGTTTTCACAGAAAATATAACTGCTGAGGAAATCAGTATATGAGGTCAGATCAAAATATTCTCTCAGAGCCTAACCCGGGCATCATAAAGCTTCAGTTGTTCGACCGAGAAGGTCTGTTTCTTTCTAGAATGCTGACATTTAGAGTGAGAGTGGATGTTTGTGGTATCTCGAATGCATGCAGAGAGAAATACAAATGACCCAACCAACTGCCTTGCTGTGAGTCAGAATGCAATGAATAATGCATCTGCAATGCAGCAGCTCTCTGTAATTTGTGTTGAATAGTGGATGTGATGCTCTAGTCCACACCATTATTTCACAACTAATTACCAAAAGATGTTCCTCCATTCCAAAATATTAGAAAGCGTTAAAGAAATGGATATGGGAGATTAGATTTAGATTTTAGGCATTCAGACAGATGCTCTTTTCCAGAGCGACTTATCATTCATGTCAGGTGTCCTCCATGTTGTTTTTCCCTGTCATGTGTTTTAAGATCAGTGCAGTATCGGCTGAAGGAGAGGAGGGCGAGGAAATTGAGCCATGGAACTATTGAACACATTGACATTTTTCCTCCCTGTTTTACACTTAACTGAGCACACCCCAGCAGTGAGCCTCGGTGTATTATGAATGATAGGACTACTAGATAGTTTTTTTGGACGAGAACATTTCTCACCCAGTATATTTGTCAAACATAAAACCCACGCTGTGTAGTCACATTTTAGAGCACCTGTAAAGCACGTCCCCAATGGCACTCCATTTCCTACATAGTGTTCTACTTCAAAAGCCAGCAAAAGTGCAATTTCAGGCTGACTTCACTCCGAGTGAAAGGGAGGAGTTGAATTATTTACAAATGTGTATATTTTTAAACCTCCCATGCATTTCTAATGCAGTTAGAGGAGAATAATATCCCAGATGCCATGAGGTTGGCATACTGGTAATCATTCAGTGTATCAATGGGGTTTAAAGTAATCACAAACATATTTTAACCCTGTATAATCACATGTGGACCCTCATATGATCGACAAGATTGAGTGGATGAAACAAAAACGTTTTAGAGGAAACCGCTACAGACCTGCGCACACAGCAGACACTACTTGTAAGTAAACTCTCGTCACATTGTGAATATATGCTTGCCTCCTAAAACATGTAGTTATGCCATCGACATTCACTTCACTGAAGATCATCTGTGCTCTCTAAACCAGATTCTCTTATTCCAGATGGCATATAATGCAACCTCGACACTCACTGCAACACTCCAGTCACAAGCGAAACAAAATTTCCTTCAAATACAATGTTGTTCCTCTGAATTGCACATTTAAATACGTACAGCCCAAATATATTTCAACGTGATTTACTTTGGAACCCTTCCTAAATGCTTCCTAAAACACTCTGTCGCAACACAACGTTTTGTGTATTAGCAGTTTCACTTGGCTTCAAGGCCGGTAGTGGTTTAGTATAAATCTATGAGGCAGCACTGCTCCCTGGTGTTAGCAATGGGTACAATAAGTTTAGCACACATAACCATGTTACTGAGTGGACTGTGTCACCCAATCTCACTAGCCCAGCAGTAAGAAGACAAACTTGACTGCAAAATGTGTCTTATTTGACATTCACAACCGATGACACACGACATTAAGGTCTAGGCGGATGAACAGGTTGACTGACCTGGTGGAGGTGTGTGGATCAGCGGAGGAAAAGCTCTAACGAGGAAGAGAGTGACAGATGGAGAGGGCGAAGGAGGTTGAGGAGCTGTGAAGTGAGAGTTGTTGTGTGTGTCGACGGGACACAGTGTCCCCACATAGCCAGCACCTGTCAAGACACGCTGAGGTGTACCTGGGGAGAGAACTCGGATGTAGCCTACGTGGATGTGTGTGCCTGTGTGTGTTTAGAGTATCTAAGGCACAGTGAACTGAGAAAAACCTGGAAGTACAACTAGAGTTTCGTACATGCTTAAAGGGAAGAGACAAGTTTTTTGTAAAACATTATTGAAAACCAAAATAACTGGTTCCTTCAATCTCCACTGCAGTCAGTAATTACAGAGAGCCGGTTTAACCGCGGCCTGTGGGCTTGTGCAATCTGAGAAGACGGACGATTGTAAGATCGTCTCAAGCCACTGTTTTTCTTCATCAGTCTAGGACACTGCCAAATAAGTTTCAAATAAACCTCCTACTAGTACTTTTTCCGTCTCCGACCTCTTCGCGTGAAATCCATCAGTGTGTGCCTAGTCTGTTTCCCTCCCTGTGGCGCCGTGCAGGAGACTCGACTCCCCAGAGATTGCAAAATCTCTCATCTTCCTTCCAAGGGAGCATTGAGAAAAAGATTAGAGGGAAAAAAGCTGGGGAAAGAGAAACAAAGAGGGAAAAGACAGTCTGTTACCTCAAACAAGGTGCTGAGAGGAAATTTCACGGCATTTGCTGAAACCCCCCCTCTTCCATAGCCTGCGGCGGAATTGCCATAAGCCCCACAAATGACAAGACACTGCAGTCAATTTCCCGAAGTTGAGCCCCATGAAGTCAAGTAATACCTCAGTCCAGCAATCCATGAGGGAAGTACTCTGTTAGCTCCAAAACACTAGCACCTAGACTGCAACTATTATCAACCGAATGAACCTCTATTTTTTGCTGAGCTCAAGTTTTTTTACTACTTTCCTTAACCGCCCAGTACATAAATTAACTAATCTTATTGTGGAGAAGTTTCCCCCTCTTCCTGCCAGAAAGCTGAAACAACTCAGCGTTTGTGAATTCAATAGTAGACTTTATTAAAGTCATAAAGCCGTGCTGGTCGGCAGAGCAACCGGTTTCCATGCATCGGACACGCATTTTTATACAATATGGCTATACAATGATATTAGGCCTTCCCATTGTGCTAATCTCTGGACGGACCCTTTCCCAATCTTCCACCATTGTTTCACACTCCTCTGGGATCTGCCCCACACGGCGTTAGAAAATATTGATGGTGTGATGGCGGCAAGATTTCTAAAAGCTTTGACAAAAAGTCAGTCACAAACACTCTCCCAAGAGACTTATGGACAAGCCACAGGTCTCTCTGTCCTCCATTTGAGATAAAAACAACAATCACTCTTTTCATGGGAAAAGCAGTGGAGCCGGATCAAGAGTACAGATAAGAAGATGCACCCGCTGTCCTTAACACACACACACACATCTAAACTCTGTACCTTATTGTTCATCAATCTTTCTTAACAATCAAATGTGGAAGAATTAAAGACAGACAGACTGTTTAGAAAAATAATAATATGAAGCCTTAGGCTCAAGTAACCTGGTTAGATATTTTTATCAATTGACCCCCAATTAATATGCAAGTGATTACATCCTATAAATAATTGTTCTGTCTACTCAAAAACAACATGAATTTATTAAAACCTCTATAATCTTAAAACTGTGTAGGAAAGGCAGGGCATGCCACTTTATACATGCCCATTGAGTGCCTTTTTACAAGCTCTAGGAAATTTGAAGGGAAATCTCCAATCCATGGACGGTGATTTTTAGTTTAGGACCTGGCTTAATCTGTACCCAAGAAACCTAATCTGTACGCAGGAAACCTGTCACTAAAGAGTGTTGTATTCGGTTGTTCCTATCCTCTCTTTTAGACATGGTTACTGATGGCTGCATGGTCTCTTTATAACGATAGATTGAGAAAGCATCCCTATAGAGTTTCCAGTCTGGCGTCTGTGAGTGCATTGGCAGCACCACTGAGGCAATCTTTATTTTGAAGCAATCAATTTCCCTCTGGCAGATTCCTCTTGATGACCAGGTTGCAGTTACAACCGCATCACCCTTGTATAAAAAAGTTTTGTGACTGCAGTAAAAGTCCTGTCACATTGCCATTTTAACCCCAGTAATTCAGGACTTTCCAAACCTGTTCCTGAAGAGTTGCCATCCTATAGGTTAGCTGGATGAACAGTTAAATCAAGGTTGTCCCAACTAGGGTAGGATAGAAAACCAATGCGATGGTAGTTATGTAGGTGTCCGTACGGTGGATAGTCCCCAAATTCTAAACATTACTCATTATTCTGTTCAGAGGTTACCCTTGTCAAATGAGAGAACTGCCTCCAGAAGACAACATGACCTTTAACTCGATGGGCCTCTGATAACCATGTCTCAAGACTTTGTCGCCCTCTCAGTCGCCTCCGCGACGTCACCCGCGTCAAAGAGCTCTCTGAGAATTTGTTCTTCCGCATCGCCACCACTATAAGCCCTTAAAGCAACTGTTGGAGTGCGGTGACATTGACAAAGCGAGCGGGGGCCATAGAGGGATGTAACTGAACGCCATCACTTACAGGGAGTCAGGGACACCTGCTCAGGGACTGTCAGTCACTATACCCCATATCAACCGAGTCCTCGCTGGAAGAGTTTAAGTGACAGGGGGGCGAGAGGGGAGGTTGGTGCTAGTAAGGCAATCCGAACAGGAGTTGAGGGACTGGAGGGAGGGGGTAGGGTATGTCAGTTCTTATCAATTGAGATGTCTTGTACTGTCAGCCTGATGTGGAACCACTCAGTCCTCTAGAGGCTTTTTACTGATTACCTGTTATTTAGGAATACCTCTTTGGAAAATGTCATGATTACAAAAGTGATTGCTTTCTGGGGCCTACAACTACTGAGTGACTGGAAAAGACAGATGCTTGTCATAGTTTGCTGAAATTTGGGTTTGTGTGTTCCTGTGCTTGTGTTAGTTGTGTGCTTGTGTTGTTCAAGGATCTGTTTGTGAATTTATTATTTATTTACTGTCACAATGACTTTTGCATTTAGAAGACGAGCTAAAATATCACGCAACCAAATGTCACTAAACATCTCGTCAATTTAAAATGCTGTTGTTATTCCTGTTCTTAGTTGTGGACAAATTTGAGGACACTGGGAAATTCACTGCTTCTCTAATTTCTAACATAAATCTATTCATATAAAATGTGCCATCAAAATTGTGTAATACTTCATGTGATCCAAATACAAGTGTTTCACTATTTCACAGGTATAAACTGACCATTGCTGTAAGCAAACCACAACATAAAGAATATACAGCATTGACCAGTTCTAGTGATGAGAAGCAGCTATTGTACTGCAATCACAAAAAAACTAGCTAGCTAGTGAGCTTCTAAGAGGTCTGTACCAAAAACTAGTACAGCCACAAATTGGAAAACCTTTAAGTTTGGGGAACAGGCTTCCGTCAGACAGTAGTAGTGAGTAGTAGAAAATGAGTGCCCTTGGCTATCTTTCAATGTTGTGGCCAAAAAGAACATTGTTGAGACAAGTCCAATGGCTCTATTGAACAAGGACAATCTTATCTATCAACCTTGCCTGCTCTTTAGGGTTTTAGTCCACGTGCTGGCATAAGCACTTTGCGTCTAACGACTGATGTTAAATGGCTATATAAAATAAATATGATTGATTGGTTGACTATAATCAACTAAGCAGGTGACAATAGTAGTCCTAATGACCCTTATCATCGCTTAGCTCATTTCACTGACGTCAGGGATTTTACATTGTCTGAGTCTCTTCTCTTTGTCAATCTGCTTATTCGGCTTGGAAGTACATCACTGCCTGGTAGCGCTTTGCTTTACCTCAAAGGGCAGGTCACACGAGCCTCTGTTTCATTAATTTTACTTCCTGACACTGTCATCCAATGATTTATTACCTCCCGTCACAGGCTTCCTGATTGGGCCATTACGCCTTAATAGGGTGTCATTAGCATAAACATTCAATTGAGAGCACCCCTATCTTGGACGTCAATACCTACCATGGTTGATTGTTTCAATAAAGGCCTGGTGCGTGTCACTGTATAACAGTTCTGGCGCATTGCGTGATGTTGAGCAGCACTGGTCTGTGTGTAAGAGGAAGTGGAAGGAATTTCTCTCTGTGTGAATGGGTCTGTGTGTGTACTTGAGTGTGAAAGAGAGAATATGCATGCCATTGTGTCTGGGGGTATGCACACTGAGTCTCAGTGAAAGAGGAAGAGTCCCTGTGTCTGGCTAGTTATTTTCAGTAATTTGCTGGTCTGGGAGAGCAGACACATAGTCTTTTGATAGAAAATCCAAGCTCCACTAGGTCAGGCAGCCAGAAAACAGACATTCTCTTTTTCCTTCATTCAATCTGCCTGCCATGGCCAGGACTCTGGTATTTTATTCAGACTCTTCCTCTCCTTCCCTATGTGTGTGTGTGTGTGTGTGTGTGTATTTGTGTGTGTTCCTGGGTGTGCCTCCATGAACTAGATTCTCTTTCACACTGAGTAGCACATAAAATAATGACATTATTCCTCACAAACTATAAACAGGTTTGGTGTGTGTTCATCTGCAACGCAGAGGATGCATCAAAGTTGCAACAAAGTTACCTCTTTTTCATTGACTTTCCATGCCAAAAAATAAGTGTTCAACACCCTTTTGCCTGTGTGCAGGCATTTCATATTGTTTTCAGTTTTTAAAACTCCTAGTGATTTTAACCTTGTTTTTACCGTTTAACTTTTATTCTGGAGCAGTATTTTTGTTATTACATTAATTAGTGTGATCTGTTATTAAACCTAATAAGGAATGAATAGCTAAAGCAAAATATTCTATTTGTAGTCACAGTCCCCAATAGTATTTGAATGCGTCCATACATATTTCACCACTTATCCCTTGAAGTAAATACTTCTGACGTAACTGAGTCTGTAGTCTAAATTTTGAAATTAAATAAGGAACATTGTAAATCAATGAAGCCACCATAGTAACAAAAATGTCGTAATGCTAGAATTGTTTTTCATTATTAATCAACACGACCGATTTTGTTATGTTATATATATATAACATAACAAAAATCGGTCGTGAGAGAGAAATCTTCCCAAACAGTAGATGGCGCTCGTATGATAACTCACTTACGTTCCCAAATCGACTCCACGACCACTGTACACCAGTGTTTTCATGTAGTTAGCTAGCTATTTTTTTAGCTTGATAACTAGCTAAAAGAGATTCCTAAAATATGGCGGATTATTCCAAAGTAAAAACAACAAAACTTGTATTAAAAGGATTAAGCAAGGGGTGGGTTTATTTTTAAATATCGAATCTAACATTTGTTTGTCTTATCAGAATCAGCCAAGCTTTGGCCAACTGTGCTGGATGGCTAACGCGTTAACCCTGTTCTTGTCATTGTCGTGGCTTAGCTAACGTTAGCTAGCTAAATGTTGAGTCAGTGTGACCCATGTAACTACAGTATTGTTATTTCAAATATTTCTCACAGTAAAAAGAGGAAGCACAAGGATAAGAAGAAGAAAAGAGATGATGCAGAAGAGAAACCAGATATTGTTGGTATGCTATATTAATTGAACACTATCATAGTTTACCTGCTATGGCAAACAAGTTTGAATGAGGATGGAACATGTTTTCTTTCCGTTTTTGAGGTGGATGGTGGTGTGTCAGTGGCTTCGGGGATATTTCAGGAACAATTGCAATAGAGATGCAGCCTAATTCCTACATCCACGCTCTTGATACTGGTCTGTTCACAGTTGGTGCTCCACATAAAGGTAAGAATCGACTCAGACTGAGTGAATAACGGTGTGGATGTCACAATGTCTTTGTTAACTGTAGTTTGTTTTCGGATCTGTTGATGCTGTCATGACAACTATTTTTTAGACTCGACAATAATAAAAAGACCGAACATAAAAAGACCTACTTGACACTTATTTCCTACAAGTCGAATGCACAACTATACAGCGATGTTTACATTTCTGTTTGTTTATGCTTGTCTAATTGTCTGGCTGCCAGTTTTGCTTTCTTGCAGTGTGCTTTTGGCTTTAGTAACAAGGACTGTAACATGCCCTAACATATGTACTGGGTATAGACATTCACCACCCCCTTTTAAAATTGTAAAAATTGAAGCCATGGCGCTTGGACATCGTAAACATATTAATGGCAAATCTGATTATCTTAAAATGTAATGTGGATGTAAAAAGTATGTATTTATGTATGTATATACATCGATCAGCCATAACATTATGACCACTGGCACAGATAATCTCGTCATCATGGTTTTTCATTGGGTGGGATACATTAGGCAGCAAGTTAATATTTTGTCCTCAAAGATGATGTGTTAGAAGCAGGAAAAGTGGGTAAGTATAAGGATCTGAGCGACTTTGGCAAGGGTCCAATTGTGATGGGTAGACTACTGGGTCTCCAGAACTGCAGCTATCGTGGGGTGTTCCAAGTCTGCAGTGGTCAGTCACTATCAAAGTGGTACAAGGAAGGAAGAACTGAATCGACGATAGGGTCATTGGCAAGCCCCCTGACCTGGAGAGATCCCAAAAGCCTAGGAAGAGTTACAACAGGCAGATAAGCTAGCAATTAGCTGCATTCCCAGAAAACAGATTTAGAGTTTGACCGGAAAGAGAGGTCATGAACACACAGCGCATAGCTGATTGTTGCCTACAGGGCTGTGTAGCCGCAGACCAGTCAGGATGCCCATGCTGACCCCTATCCACTGCCGAAAGCGCATACAGTGGACACGTGAAAATCAAAACGTGAACTAGACCACGGACCAGGCCTGGTCTGATGATCGCTTTCCTGGAGAACACATGCCACCAGGAAGCACTATGGGAAGAAGACAAGCTGACATTGGCTGTGTGATGCTTTAGACAATGTTTTAATGGGAAACCTTGAAATAGCAGAATGAAGAGAGGAAGCAGCAGCAAAAAAAAAATATTGGTATTTTTAAACTGAGTACAATGACAAGTATAATTTATTTAGCATTAATTTATCTCCAATAACTTCAATCACTTCTAATCTAATACTGGATCTACTAGTCAACAAGTGGCACATCAGAAACACATGAGAAACCTGCAGCAAACCACAGCAACCCACCGACAGAAAAAAGGATTAACAGAATAAAGCCACAGACAAGGAATCATAAAGAAATCGTACAGCCAGAAGAACAGAGGAGAAGACAGAAGACTGCCAAGACTAAGTGCTAGTATTAAGATTTCTATACAAAAGCTATTGAAAACAAGCTATCAAGTTACTTTACAAGCTAAAAAGCTAATAGCCCCAGTAGAGACATTTTCACAACCTGACAGTTAAGGCATTTTTCTAAAATGGATACATTCAAACAGCAGCCCAGTGGGCGGAGCTTGGATAACCTAGCAATAAGCTATCCTGATGACATCACTAGTGAAGCAGGGAAAAAGAAGTACAGAAACAGGCTATTGAGAGAAGCCCCAGAGACCCCGAGAGCTGACTACCAGCAGCTGTATGACAGAGAAGTCAGGCCTACTATTCTAAGCTCAGCACCCTGAGGCCTGGCACATCACTGTCCATGCAGAGTACACCAACCTCAAGATGGGAGGGAACAAATCAATCAGGCAGCTATACACCAATACTGAGCCTAAATTCAATATTAACGTCTACAACAATGGCACAGTAATGGTTCAAGGATCACAGATTAAATTGGAAGAGTTTGGAAGAGAATTTGACAGATTGAAAGCCCTTGCCGGGAAAATAAAGACCAATATATCTCTTAAAACAATATCCGACCCACCTGACACTGATCCAAATACAACCTCTGCTTCACCCAGAGTACCCAGTAACCCCAACCACCACCCCCACCCCCCGTCCAGCCTCCAGCACCCCTGGCAGGACCCACACACCCAGGGCATCGGTATCTCTCCAACGCATCCAGGACTGTATATCCTTCTTTGAAATTATAGAATTTAAAGAAAACAGACGGTCAGAGAACGATGTTGTCCACCAGCTGAGAGCTGAGATGGATGTATTGAAAGAGGAGACCAGGACTACCATAGCACAGCTAGGAGAAACCATGAGGGAGCTTAGACAGGACAACAAAACCGTCAGAGAAGAGTTGTGTAAGATGAGTAACACAAACCTCCTCAGCTTCAAACAGCAGCAGAACAGCCCCCCACCTAACCCAACCACTGACACGGGCACCCAGACCAAGACCAGCAACCAGGCAGAGACCCAGACCACCATGATGGACACCCTTCCCACCACCCCTCCACAAGCATCCCTTGTCTCGCCCCAACAGCCTGCAGGAAAACAGAGACCCCAGCCCCTCCCTCCGCCACCACAGCCTGTAGAGAAACAGAAACGCCAGCGCCCCCCCCACCTCCACAGCCTGCAGAGAAACAGAGATCCCAGCGCCTCCCCCAACCCCTACAGAGGAACAGAGCCCCACACCACGACCAAGAGCCCTCTAAGACTGCCATCCTCATAGACTCCAATGGCAAATTCCTCCACTACAGAAAACTGTTCCCCAGACACAGGGTTGGTATGTTCTGGTGCCCTCACACTGACAGCCCACTAAAGCTGCTCTGCCACGCCCACCTAGGTCAGCCTGACCACATCATAATACACACAGGCACCAATGACCTGCGCTACAAGGAAAGGGGGTCTCAGAGGCCCTGGTGGAGGTGGCTAGGAAAGCCTGCAGGGAGTTCCCCAGAGCCAAGATCACCATCTCCACACTACTGCCAAGAACGGACTTCCCCTGTGACGTCATCAAGGGGATCAACGACAGGATCACCACAGGATGTCACCCTGACCAACGTGGCCGTCGCCCACCACCCCTCAATAACAACTGAACACCTGTACAACAAGGTGCCCCTGGCCAGGAACAACGTCTGGATGTTTGCGGAGGACCTGAGAGGAGCCACACCCTGCAGAGGAGATGCCCCAACTCTGCCACAGCATCACACACCCCACCAGCCTAGAGGGAAGAGAGAGCGACTCAGCAGACTCCATACTTTTGGGTCCCAGCCTTCTGGACCTCCACACAGAGTTTCCCAGCCCACTAAACCTCTACCCAGGGACACCCGGTCCAGTGGAGAACAGCCACGCTCTCGCACACCTGGCCCAGAGATAGCACACCTGGCCCAGAGATAGCACACCTGGCCCAGAGACAGCACACCTGGCACAGCACCCTACACCGGTGCACAACACAAAACAGCCCAAACCCTGTTACCCCCTGTGAGGAAGCAGACATATGCACAGGTAGTCTCAGGACACTCAGACATTGGAGAGTTGAGGCAGTTACTACACCTGATTTGCTAGATAATTGGTTAATACATATAAATAGAGTATTATATAGTGTATTTGTCTTTAATATCTTTATTTAATTATACTTTACCTTCATTTTATTTTTATTGTTACTTATTTATTAATTATGTTTACACATCCCCACACACACACACATAAGTACACAAAAACACCTACAGACACACACACCCACACACCCAAAATCAACTACACACACACTCACCCACACAAAACAACAAACACACTCACACAAACCCTAACTCAACTGTTTACCTGTCATTGTACACAGATCTAATATAAGAAATCTGTACTATAACAATTGAATGAAACTAAATCTCTCTTGATTAGCTCATGGAATATAACATTAAAGACATTTAAGACAACAATAAAAAGCTAAAATCAGGGAAGTAATGCGGTCCAGACAGTATCAGGACAGAGATGCTTAAGAACAGCACTCCTAAGCTGCAGCAGGCCCTGCTTAAGTGGTTCAACCTGGTCCTTGAAGCTGGCTGCTTCCCTGATATCTGGAGCCGGGGGCTTATTTCCCCAATACATACGAGCGGAGACAAACTGGACCCCAATAACTACTGAGGCATCTGTGTGACCAGTAACATGGGGAATGTTTTCTGCAGCATTATCAATGCCCAAACACAACATCCTGAGCAAAGGACAAATTGGCTTCCTACCAAATCACGGCACTCCTGGTTATGTCTACACTCTACACACCCTAATAGAGCAACACATATACCAAAACAAACCAAGAGATATTTTTGCATGCTTTATTGATTTTAAGAAAGCTTTTGATTCAATCTGGCAAGAGGGGTTATACTACAAAATTCTCCAGAGCGGTATAGGGGGTAAAGTTTACGACATAATCAAATCAATATATGTAAAAAATAAATGCAGAGTAAAAATTAACAACAAAGTAACAGACTTCTTCACCCCAGGGCAGGGTGTTCGCCAGGGATGCAACTTATCCCCTAAGCGCTTCAATATCTATGTTAATGAACTAGCAATATTGTTGGAACAATCTATAGCTACTGGCCTCACCCTAAACAGCAAAGAAGTAAAATTACTGCTCTATGCAGACGGCCTAGTGTTACTGTTACCCACAGAACCGGGTTTACAATAGCTTCTACATCTGCTAGAGCAATACTGTCAGCACTGGGCCCTGACAGTAAACCTAAAATGAAATCCTAAATAATTATCTTCCAGAAAAAGCCCAGATATCAGGAAAGCAGATATATGTTCACCCTAGGAGACACTGTACTAGAGCATACCTTATCATATGACTACCTGGGGGTCAAAATCAGTGCCTCTGGAAGATTTGGTCTGGCAGTGAATGCGCTGAAGGAGAAAGCCAGTAGAGCCTTTTTTGCAATCAGAAAAAAATTCACAAAATAGAAATACCAATTAGAATCTGGTCTAAAATATTTGACAGCATCATCGCACCAATAGCACTATATGGAAGTGAAGTGTTGGGTCCACACTAGATGGGACCAGCACCCAATAGAGGCCCTGCATGCAGAATTCAGCAGGGTCCATCCCAGATGAACACTGCACTAAAACCAAATAGTTAAACAGACCAAAAATGCCTATCAGGAACATTGAAACAACCTAACCGAAACACAAAACAAACTAAGTTGCTATCGGGCCCTAAACAGAAACTACGAATTGGCTGAATATCTTTTTACTGTAAAAAATATAAAACTATATACATACATACATAAAACAAATTCTGACCAAATACAGAATCAGTGACCACAGCCTAGCCATCGAAAAACGCAGGCACAAAAAAACCTGGTTACCAAAAGAATCCAGAGCATGTGGTCACTGTACAACAGGCGAGGTAGAGACAGAGATGCACTTCCTACTACACTGCCAACATTACACCAAACTAGACAGCATTTCTTAAAAAATAAAATAAAACACAATTGCCATCATTCACCATGCTGTCAGACAAGGAAAAGATGCGGGTGGTCTTGGGGGAGGGAAGCACAGCACCTCTAGCTGGGCGCTACCTAGAAGAGTGCCACACAATAAGGGGCAACCTGCGACCTGCCGTTTACTGTTACTTTTGACCTATTTTAAAACAAATTGTGTATTCTAACCATTGCGACCAATGTTAACTTTGATCTTTGGTTGTTGTTATGTTGATTACTTATGTTGTTGGCGTTGTTACTGTGTGGTTATCAGCTGTTAGTGGCCACATGGTTGTATATATATATATATATATATATATATATATATATATATATATAGGCAGAGACATATAATATTACAAAATATTTTTGGTTTGAATCAAGAGATGATTGTGTACTTAAATGGTACGCCTTATCCTACTTACCACTGAGTGTGGTAGAAGTATTCTGGCCTGGTTGGGCCAGTGACTGTTGAGATTTAGTTGCCCTAGTTTTTACTGTTCCCAGGACCATGGGCCTGCATTCATGTCAGATATGCTTTTAGCATGGTTGAAGACCTTTGTAACAGTCCTGGCTTTCTTGTATTATCTAATCTGCCCTGTCTAATGGATCCTAATCTAGTAGATCAGAATGACCAACTCTATATTGCTAAAGTTAAGAAAGGCAGATGGTTTAAATAGGTCCTGTGAAAATGCTAGGTGTCAATCAGAATAACCAAATAGTCTTATTTTAAAATGTTGGATGATGTTAAGTGGTCCTGTTATTCCCACTTTTAAAATAATTTTAGAAACTTCAAGCCAGCCCAGCGTGTTATTGGCATTATAGGTTGAGCTAATGAAGCTGGTAATTGTCAGAAATTAAGAAGTTCTAGAATAGAACAAAATCTCTCTAGGGTGCCTGGTTTTCCTCACTTTCCATTTTATTCCAATATGAAGACATGTAACTAAGGGCTGTAATGAAGGAATGTAATTGGGGGGAAAATCCGTTGCAACAGAGTTGCATCAACGTTGCAACTCTGGCAAAGAGGCAAACATTGTTCATTCCTTTGTGGAGAAAAATAAATGGTTGCTGTTGTTGTTTCATCTAATTGTTTCTGTTATTTTAAAGTTTCATTCAGTGGCTGCCTGCTTGCCATAGTGTTTTTAAATCAATCCAATTTTGTCCTAAAGGAATATGATTTAGTAGCATTTGTTCTGAATCATTTTGAAATATCACTCTTAAGACTG